>OX438763.1:15816751-15854251 GCA_949316455.1 Acleris holmiana
AATAAAACAAAACTAATGTCCGGCGTGACCTTTGGACTAAGAGTGGGTCTATCCTATGGAGCTGAAAGAAACCAGTTAGTAAGTTTAACACATTCTTTATTTCTACGTTTTCTTTACAACCATTAAATACTTAATTGTAAACCTTGAAGTCCTGAACGACCAGACATTTGATTCTAAATTAATTAACAGCTCAGTAAAGCATGGGTCGTGTTTAAAACAATATGGTTCTTAAGATAGGTTCACAATTATCCATTCCAAAGTTGGTTAGTCCCTAAGGAACCTAATGCCATCAATTCCAATACTTAATTTGCTCTTAAATCCTACTTCCCTAACTAGTAATTAATTCACAGACCTCGTTCTGAAGAAACCTTCCTGCAAAGAGCTGTCCGGCTGCAGACTGGATCTGGGCAGTGTGAGTCGAGACGCGATGCTCTGGGCGTCGACTCTATGCAAGCTCCATTTGCAAGCCACACAGTAAGCGCGTGAAGATAATAGAAAGGTCCTCTAATATTTGAGGGCTTTAAGAAGCTTGGTGCAGAAGGCTTTATAAAGAGACAGTCATGGGCTTGCAACACAAAATGGCGGCTGGTGAAAGGTACCTAGCCCGCACTACTAAATTACACAAAATAAAGCAAGCCTTAACTTAATCATTCACAAACTAAATCTCTAGTGGAAAGTGAAATTTACTGAACATATGCTTATTTCTTTCAGGGTCAAAGAAAGGAAGCCAAATACCAAGATTGGACCCCAAAATAGAAGGTCTATATCTGGTGTTTTTGGAGGATGTATGTATGTATATATTATATAGATGTATAATTATATGTATTTAGTATGTATTTATTCAATTATTTACTTTATGTATTTACATTTAGTATATTTATAAATAGTTCTAATTTCAAAATTGAAATAATTTAATTGTTTTTTGTAGTTATTTAGTTTGAGTTCTAAACGAATTAGTTTACACCCCCTGCCATGAATTTGTGTCCTCAGTTATTTCTCTTACAAGGTTGTCTGGAAGAGATCGCTATTTAGCGGTAAGACCGCCTGTTGTATACCTATGATTTAAATGTACTGTTCCATGTTCTGTTTTTATTTTTTATTTTTGGTGTTCAATAAAGAGTATTTGTATTGTATTGTATTGTACTGTACTGTATAGAAAGAAATGGTCCTACAAGGTAACATTAATCACGCCAAGAGGATATCGCTATCGAAGCCCTTCAAGCAGGTAGTTCAAGGCACTTAATTATTTAAACATAAGGTAAAATTTTACGTAGGGTAAGTACGCTCAAAGCTGGTACGCTAAGGCTGATTTTTAAACAAAATTGTTTTTTTTTTATTTGTTTTACTACCCGAAACAACAAAACACAAAGAAGCTTCGTAAATAAAAAGACAGATTATACAAAAAAAAACGAGTAATCACATGTTAAAAAAGTTTAGTGAACACGCCAAATAACTTCGTTAGCGTCTTGCCATTTCGACGCGAACGTTATGCAACTAGTATCACTGCCTGTGATTGGCTAACGTGTCAAATGTCTCTTCGCATCTACAGATTCTTACTAGTGCTAAAGGCGCGCAAATTTAAACGGCTACCCGCTCTAGGCAGGGTACCCCCTTTACGCGTACTTAACCTACGTCGTAGTCGCACGGTACCTACTCCTATAGTAAAGCCTCAAGCTAATTATTTTAATTTAGGCTTAATCTTAAAGTTCAAAGGTACCATGGACATTTCTTACAAAGTTCAAAACAATTACAGACAGAAAAAAATAGCTATACGGACCCTGGGAAAGTGTCGCTAAAAGCAGCTTATGCGTACCGCTAAGTGAATACATAGTAGCTTTGTGTATTTTAATATTTTTAACAGTCGCATATTCTTACTTTGTTTGTCAAGTGAATGATAGCATTTAAATAACAGCAACATTCATCATTATTCATCAAAAATCTGTTTACTGATTCACCATATTAACTATTACAATTTAGGTACTACAATAAACTCGTGACTTGATTTCTGTCAGATTTATTTATTACTTTCTGGACCTCCTCCGACTTCAATTAAAGAAAATTCTTTACTATAATTATCTGTAATACAAAAAATAATATAATTAATTTAGTCAACATGTTTGTGTCATTAATTATGTATTGATATCATATATATATTGATAGCGGTTGCGTGTCTGACTGACCTGAATTATTTTTGTAAAATAATTTCTGCACTACAAGCTTGCATATAAAGATTTTCTTCCATTTTTGTGCATATCAGCCCAAAATTCATCCAAAACCACGAAACCCGCAGCGTTAGAGTATAAAATATTGTAACCGTTGCCAGTATAAAAGATTACTAAGTACCACTAATCTCCGAAACAAAGCGAGGGTATTTATGTAACTTATCGGGCTTACACTATCATCCGATCCCTGTAAGATCGTGAGTGACGGTACAATGGCTCAGTATGACTGTACCTATTAATTTTGCCCGTAACCTTCAGCAAAATAATATACACCCAAGTGAATAGTTATGCGGCGCGGCTCTACATTAGTCGGTGGCCAAATTCGTCGACCGCATACGGTTTAACCGAATTGGCCTCCATAGGACAGTCAAAATTCAAAATTCAAATTTTAAATTCTTGAGACCGAATACAGGCTGCAGTCTAATACTGTCAAATTAAATAATAAAAACGCGCCATTATTAAAGTTTAAAAAACACAGAAAATATTATTTATATCGTATTATTCAAGTCGGTTGTAAAAGTCCCAAACTGAACTCTACCAACATACATCTCTGTATGAAATTATTGGTATAAAAGATCGTGTTTTTCGTTAAAGCAAACCTAGGATTGTTATTTATTATTACGCCTGTGATTTCTAGCAGAGGGACGGCGTTATAGGCGGCTTACATGTATGCACGTCAGGCTAAAAGTAACAAGAAACGCCTTCTTTCGTCGAGCTGACCGCATTTCTTTGAGTTACTTTACGAATCATTTTTACTCGCGTTGTGGTGGACGGTCGCTGTTGAGCGCCGGTTGTTAACGCACTGCACACAATTATAGTCTCACATTAAACCGCATGTGGCCATGTGTTTTAACTAAAGACAGCGAATATGTATCTTAGCAGTCCCCGTATGTTAACCTAAATCATTCATAATCCATGTTGGTTAGTTGATTATTGCCTATTCTTGGTCCCGACTCCAGATCTGTATTTTAAGGAAGAAAAGCTAAGCAGAACATAATCAGGAAAATACAGAGGATATACCTACAACGCTTAGCACGCGCACTCGAAACAAAACCAAAGAAATCAAAAAGTTCTCCACGTTACACGTCCGATATCCACAGATCTTTGTAACAAATTCGTATTCTATTTTAAAAACCGGGCAAGGGTGATTCTTCGGCGTTTTAACCGCCGTCATTGTTGTCTTTGCATATTATTTCAAATATAATTAACACTTCTTTAATTAATTTACAAGAATTATAAACTATCCCTGGTACTGCTTCTAGTTACACCATAATTTGCTCGTTGTTATCATTATTTTGGTCAATATATTGAAGACAACAATGACGGGCGGTTGAAACGCCAAAGAATTTCCGCAAGAGTATGTCGGAACATGCTCAGTGTAGGGTTCCGAAGCCGTTTAGAAATTACAAACACAAAAATGAATTAATTTTATATTTAGAGTTATTTGGTGCTGCCTTAGATAATTTTTAGTAGACTTTTTTTTACGACAGTTTATTTTACGTGACTAATATGTATATTCATGCCAAATAAAGTCTTTCTAGTACTAAGAGTCACTGAACTAAGCTGCGGACGGGCAGACAGACAGACGGACGGACATGGAGAAACTATAAGAGTTCCTAGTTTGAATACGGAACCCTAAAAAGGGTAAAATAGTTAGTTCTAGGATTCAATAAATAAGAATCTTGTTAAAAATAACACTGATCAGCAATAACATAACATACCGTAAGTAAACCGTAGCACAAACCCAAAAGATAACTTACCATAACATTTGTTTTACTTAATAAAAATCAAAAAAGGTAATTTCTCAAAAGAATTATAATTTGTTTGAGCTTTTCTATAACTTTGTATTTTCTCCTTATATGCTCATCTTTGCACTTACGCCTCATTGTAGCGTCCTGTTTTACATTGACTGTAACATATTGATCAAAAAATCATTACTTTGGATATCCTTTCCATGACTTGAAGTAAGTTAAGAAGTCGGCCTTATAAGTAACTACACAATTTAGTACTTTTACACTTTAATGTTGTTTGAACTGCTACACTTACCTGTGAAAGGTGTTAAAGCGACAAGGTACCAAAGTGTGCAAGTACTATAAGGCCGACTGTACATAGGTTTCGCCGAGAACCATTTTTGCAGAAGGCTATCGGGACTACGGGAGACATTTAAACGCATGTAACTATAGGACCTAGGAACATAAAAGTAATTTAACTTTACATCAGCAACCTCTTGTAATATCCCTTATGTATTACTAACAAAACACAATATATGCATATTTTTCCTGAGACGTGTAGCTGCGGTCGCAAGGTAAAGGCTCGGCGGCGTGGTAGATACGCCGCGAGTAGTTAACCTTTTAGGTCAAGTTGAGTGCTACACTACACGTGAGCTACATTCGCTCCATCGAACTCGCGCGATTGAGGCAAAGCAACAAGTTGCCTCTGCAACTTAAATTACCTAATTCACCCTATCCTCGAAAAAGTCTGTTCGCAGTAATGTAAAGTAAATGTAATGTAAATACCTTTTAATAGACCAGTTTCCGTCGATAAGGCATGGCCAAAGGGTGTGACATACTTGTAGTTAGTTTCTATTAATTTCATAGGCATAGGCATAACCAAAGTAATCATACATTTTAATCGAGGTTCAAAGTTACATTTACCTTCGTCATATTCCAAATTAGTCATCTTCCAAACTCGACAATTTCCCAACTGGTCATATTCCTAACTAGTCATATTCCAGATTCGTCATCTTCCAAACGGGTCTCTATTGACTGCCATAAAGTTAAAGTTTCGATTATTGTTATCCAAACCGTTTTACATTATACATATTATTTGTCATAATGTTTTGAGTCATAATATTGAAGAGTATACATCGAAATGACAATTATTGCGGGTCATACTGGTTGGAAGTCATACAATTCGTAGTCATACCAATTTATGTCATAATAATTATACTTCATAATGTCTAAGTTAATAATAGTACTTGTAATACATGTTATTAGGTCAAAACTTGTTAGTCATTACAGTATAACACATACAACTTGAAGTAACTAACGTTAATAAGGGCGACAGTTACAGAGTATAAACTGTGCCTGCATACTAATATAATAAGATAAATAAAGTGGGTAGGATGCATTGCCGCTTGAACGTACCTGCAGCATTATATATTTTTGTTTTATTTATCCACACATACTCGTAATGATAGCTTTTTGCCAATAAAAAAAATCGTACAAAGTCCATACACACTATTGTCTCTAGGTTTAAACAAAATATAGACATGTATGATGTGACAGGGTCGACGAAGCTCCGCTTCGCGGAGCTCCTATTTCTGGATAGTTAAGGCCTTCGGCCTTGACGCAATACTAACCTAACCTAACCTATTGATCTAGATTTATCGTCTATAGTGGGGGTTTTTTGATTTGGCGATACCCCCCTCCGCTACCACTTCAATTCCTTTTAATGATTTCAATTATAGAGTTATGAATATTAAAACCAAAATGAAGGTATGTTGAGTTGCAGTGTATTTGTCAATCAACAATAATTTATTTTTCTTTAAATTATGGTCTTTACTACTTACGGAACATGAAAAAGCTGTAATTAACATTTGGTAGAAAACGGTATGAATTAAAATAATTGATACTATAAAAAGTAAGTATGTCCTAAAATACTTCTGACTCATTTTAAAAATCCCTTTGAATGTTATAGGGTTTTAGGTTATGACTTTTGTATATATAATCTTTTACATTATGGATACATAACATTCGAATTATAAAGCGTTATGACATAAAAAAATATGACTTCCGATAGTTATGAACACAAATGATATGGGTACAAATGTCTGACTTTCAATAATCGAAACAATAAATGTATGGCAGTCAAAGGGTTCCAAACTCTTCATTGTACACTCAAATTAAATCGCGAACACGTGCTTACTGGAATAATAAATATTACTTAGATTGTACTTAGTAGTTATCACTACATAGTATAAAACAAAGTCGCTTTTCCTGTTTCTATATCCCTATGTATGCTTACTTAAATCTTTAAAACTTCGCAACGGATTTTGATGCGGTTTTTTTTAATAGATAGAGTGATTAAAGAGGAAGGTTTATATATGGAGCGAAGCGAGGGCGGGTCGCTAGTACTTTAAACTACGGCTATTAGACAATAATTTACTGAAAGTGGAGTCCAAACGAATTGGCAAATAATGGAATAATTATAACATTTACCACAGAGAATTTCGTTAAAAAAATTGTGCAGGCTGTATATGGTATGACGAGTTTGGAAGATGACGAATCTGGAATATGACGAGTTAGGAATATGACCAGTTAGGAAATTGTCGAGTTTGGAAGATGACCAATTTGGAATATGACGAATCAGTATCAAATCTTACCTTCATTTTTTTACTGATTAAGCATTAAATGGATGGGGTCCTGGTTCGATTTAGAGTTTTGTAGTGAATAACTATTATTAAACTTTACTGATATCTATGAATCCAAACCCGATCAAAACTTAAACGAAAAGGATAGATCGTAGTCCCACGTTCCGTCAAGGGAACATTTGTGTGATGACTTTTGGATGTTTTACATATATTAGATACAAGCTTTTGCCCGTGACTCCGTCCACGTTGAAATCGTTTATCGCTGCTCCCTCGGGAGCTACTTCCTTCACCGGGACTCGAAATATCTCCATGCCGAATTGAATTTCATCAAAGTCGGTTCAGTAGTTTATGCGTGAAGAGGTACTCATGACTCATAGTGAGTCTATTTTTGATGTTGATCCTCAGGTATTGTACAACCGGGGACCAAGGGATGTCTTGCTCTTGCTCGAGTAGAGTGAGTGGTGGATTTGGGGAGGCGGCTCCTGCTCACGAACATCGCTTGTATAATAATAATAAATAATAAATATCAGAGGACAATCTCACACAAATTGACCTAGTCCCAAACTAAGATCTAGGCTTGTACTATGGGTACTAGACAACGATAAACATACTTATATAGAGAAATAAATACTTAAATACATAGAAAACACCCAAGACTCAGGAACAAATATTCGCGCTCATCACACAAATATCTGCCCTTACCGGGATTTGAACCCAGGACCGCTTTAACAGTTAGCCTACATCTGGCTAGCTAAACTGGCAGGGCATTACGTTGGCGTTGCAGCTTGATGACGGCTCATGCTTGGAATGAACGAAGACCAGGTGGGAGCCGTTGACGACAGGGATATCGTTTGTGTAGGACACCGGAGAGAGGCAACTTCCCTGGGGGACTCCGGCTCTGATTGAGCGATTTTCGGAGAGCATCTTCCACCACCACTCTGAAGCATTAGGGTTAGTTTGTTTTAAATCACCTAAAGTTAAATTTTTAATTTATAAATAGTACCCTAAATACCAATTTCCACATTACTTTACTACAAAAATGATGTACCTCCCTTACAAATTTCAACCCCCATTTTACCCCTTTAGGGGTTATTTTCCAAAATTTCTGAAATTCATATATATTATTTGTAAATAATAGTTTAAAAACTAATTTTCATGCTTCTAACTTTAAAAATGACTTCCCACAAACTTTCAACCCCTTTTTCACCCCCAAGGATTGAATTTCGTACAATCCTTTCTTATTCCTTGTCAGCGTCTTAAAACTGACACTTTCACACAAAAAATCAGCTTTCTAGGTCCCAGGGTGTTTAGGCTGGGCGTTTATTACTTTGAGTCAGTGAGTCAGGCCTTCTCATGGATAGATATCGTATAACTTTATTATAAACAAAATACCATCAAATCCACGAGAAATACCACTGCTGTTTTTTTGGCAAATGAGTAGTATTAATAGATTAAAAATTACTATAGTAATATTTAGTATTCTTTGCCATACTCGTACTTCGTTATTTTATGCTTACTTCCAATTTGATATTTAATCTGCGGAATAATTGGTTTCTCGGTTAAACCTGCAACTTGCGGTAAATTTTGGCATGAAGTAAACAAATTGAATTTGAATTATTTATAGAAAATATAATTCCACTTGAAAGTTATCAAAATCACGTAACATTACATACCTACGTCTACATGCTGACCTAGAACTTCACGTAAATATTACGGCATAAGAAACCCCTTCGTTCGATCTCCATAACGGTTTATAATATAGTTTCAACTTTCTTATTATGGTATAATTGTATTGCTATTTTCAGCCAATTAAGTAAATTAGCGTTGTTTACCGGTGTCATTAAAGCTTAATAACTCGTAATAAATTAATTCATATATTGGAAAGTTAAAACTATATTCTCGACCAGTATAGAAGGGGCTTTCTTATAATGTAATATTCACGTCAAGTTCTCGAACATTCTGTATTCACACATTACAAAAACGGAACCCTGCATTTTTTGGTACGGGCATTGTTGTCGCCAGCGAGCTTGCGCAAGGAGCGGGGGTCAGCGCTCCGTCCGGAACCATTTGAGAGGTTTCAATCGTTACATTGTTTAAACCACAAAGACTATAAAGTGCTGTTTCTTTAACTTTAATTGTATGATTCGTAATTCATCATGTATAAACAATTTATTTATTTTTATTTTGGCTGGTGAAAACTGATATGATTATAAAACCTTATTTTCAGGGTTTAATTTTATTGAATTCTTCTCGCTAATTATTAGAAGATAATAAAGATATATTTTTATACATTACAATACAAATACGCTTTATTGAACACCTTACAAAGAAAGACAAAAACATGAAATTGTTATACGGTAGAAAACACGCGGTCCCACTATAAGCGATCTCTCCCAGACAAACTTAGATAAAAGAGACGCAGCAACAGTATGCTGTTGTAGGTACACGGGCCTCTAATTTTCTTAGTAAATATTATATTTTGACAATGTTATCGTATTGCTTTTACCTTGGCCACCATTAATATCAAGTAAATCAGAGTTATCATAACGTTGACAATACGATAACATGGCAAAAGTAATATGGTTTTACGGAGTAAAATAAAAGCCCTGCTGTGCTACAAATGTGCTACGCCGTAGATGGTCGTAGCAGCCGCTAGGTATAATTGGTAGGGTAGCGTACTATGTACCACAGATATGTATATACTCGTATAATGCTATGAACGTTCCTATTTCACCCGCAACTAGTAATTTACATTTTAATATTTTATTATCTCTTTAACTCAGGACCGTTTGGACGGCAGCCTGTCAGTCCCTTTACCTGATAAAACATAGTAAATCCTAATTGGATGACCTGTTTCGGCAGCCGCATTACTTACTAATTAAACTTGAAAACACCTTCACTGTGCTGCGGTATTTATATTGATTGAGACATCATTAACTAAATTAGTCTGTAGTTGCTAAGAGAACAATAATCCTGACCAATAAATTATTAACGTGAAAGTGTGTTTGTTTGTCCATCTTTCACTGAACATTGTGCTGTTTTTTTTTTTTTACATAGTAACCCAAGTAGCTGAAGAGGGATTAGAAGCTGTGGGTACTACTTCCAAACATACGAGTGAAAATATGATAAATATTAGACCCACTATATTTGACGCTTGAATTTTATTGCATTAAATAATCAGAAAACAGTATGAATTTGGTTGTTTCTGGGTAAAAATGTTCTATTATGTATTGACGTAAAGTAAACATAGATTACGAGCTAGAAAGGTATATTTAATAAGGAAACGTGATTTAACAAACGTGGACGTAGCTCCCTCGAATACTCCCACTACAAAGGGCTTAATCAAGACAATCATGTCGGGTGTAAATTTTATGTATACTTAGCTTTTGTTCATGTCGTATTGTCGTCAGATACGTGTTAATACACTCTAAAAATATTTTAAGATCTTTATCTTAAAAATAAGGGCTAAACAGGGCTGGTAACGTATTTTAGATCTTGAGATTATAGCCGTGAGATTACAAAGGTCCATCAGGTGGCCTGAGTGCTCGTGTGTCTTTTCTTTACCATAAAAAAGGTACTAGCCTAAGGTACACACATGTCATTTCTAGATTGAAAATTTTATTATGTATGTACAGCGATTTAGGCGTAAAAAGGTAACATGTTATACAAACATGCATATCGAATACTTTCACATTGTAAAAAGTACTTAATATGCTATACGAGCAGACGCGGTAAAGTAATACTGTATTTTATATTATCTTTCTCAGAGTTATCTACCTTATTGTCTACTTTTGTTTATTTAATGGTCAGGAAGAAAGGTATGTAATGAGTAATTTAACTGTATTAAATGTTAACTCTAAAGTGCGAGCTAAGAAGTTTTAGTAGTAAATACGGATACGGGGTCAGTGTCATTCAGCATCACCATACGATTTTCTCGATAACGATATGATAACGTAACTTACTCAATAAAAGAAAAAACTCTTGCTCGAGGTTCACAGTTGGACTGTGTCATTCGTCTGTGTTTCGTACGTTAGCGAGTCGTTGACAGGCCAAATTCGAACACGTCGTATTAATGGACGCTCCTATATTAAAGTCGTTGGTGAAATAATTGAACGCTATCAATATCTTATATATAACATAAGCAGACATGGAAGTTTTTGTGGCATAACGTCAATTAACTAGGGCCTTCCTTCCGAAAGTTCCGATATTAAATTTACCGATAACTGTTTCAAATTTCAAAGTGACATTTCATGGTATTGAGTTCACCGGAAAAAATAGAAATTAGCTAAAATGCTGATCACTAACCATTGATGTTATAATTATAATAATAGGTAAGTAATACTTAATTAAAGTAATTCATGGGCATACTTTTTAGGGATTTTAAGATTCAAATAAACATAATAGGAATAAGGGCTTATAGTACTGTTAGGCGATGGGCTTGCAACCTGTCACTAATACACTAGTAAACTTCTAAGCCTATTTGTGCAAAATGTGGTTACAGAATTATAAACAAATATTTTTACAGTTGTTGGTATTTCTGTAGCTCTGCCTACCCCACTCTGGGAATAGAGGCGTGATGTTATGTATGTATGTAATAAACATCAATTTAAATATATATATATTAGTAACGTATTTCCTACACAAAAACTTCCTTTAATGCTATTCAATCGTGTTCCATACAAAGTAAACTGAAACCAAGAGTGACTTGCATCAAAAGCCTATTTAGTTAAATTAAATGACATTGTGTAGCATAATAGTAAGTTGTATGTTCAGATTACAAGTTACCTCATAGTCATAACTGTCATAAGAAAGTACATTTTGTCGATAAATTAATATCGTTCGGAAGTCGCTAGGACAATTTTATTCGTGCCACAAAAACTTCTACGTCTGAACATAAGTGTTCCGGCTTCGACACGCGATTGTCAGCCATCCATTCGCATCTCGTCAGGGCGCCGCTAGCTGTTACATTTCTAAACGCTGCTATTACAGACACGCACAACATACTGCCTGACATCTAATCGTAGTCTATACTAGCGACCCGTCCTCGCTTCGCTTCAGTTTATGTGAGTTTTCCGGAACACTTGAATATAAAGCAAAATTTGTTATATGTAAAAACTTTCCAAAAAAAATTATCTAACTGGTAGTGAAAACCGCATCAAAATCCGTTGCATAGTTAAGGAGGAGTTAGCGGATATACAGACAGACCGTCGGACTGATAAACGCAGAAAAAGACCTTGTTTTCTACTAATAAAAGAATATAAAGATAATCATGAACTAAAATAATGGGCTACTCCTTTATAGATTTTAAAGAGACCGATATTTAGATTATTTACATATCTTAACCACATTTTACACTTGCAAGTTATTGCTATAAGTTTTGAGACGCAACTATAGTGAGTAGCAAATATCTGCATTTCAGTCTTGCATATATGCAAAGCTTTATTTCAAAACTTACAGCAATAACCGTAAATACGGCAAAAACTTAAAAGGATCTTCATGACGACACGCGGGCCTAATTGGTAGTGACCCTGCCTTCGAAGCTAGAGATCCTGAGTTCAAATTCCGGTAAGGGCAGATATTTGTGTGATGTGCACAAGTATTTATTCCTGAGTCTTGGATGTTTTCTATGTATTTAAGTATATATTTATCTATATAAGTAAGTTTATCGTTGTCTATAGTTCCCATAGTACAAGCGTAGGGTTTAGTTTGGGAGTAGGTCAATTTGTGTGACATGTCCTGTTATATTTATTTTATTATTTTATTTTCATGAAACTTAAGATTATGACATTAGTCACAATCGCATTACGCCTTAACTCCATTTCCTGACACTATCATGATCTCTCTCGACACGTATGCGAGATATCCCTTCAATCTAGACATAAAAATAACAACAACTGGTTTTGGCAATCGGCGCGCATCGTTCTAATAATAATAATAATAGTCTGTATCCCATGATCCATAAAATCAGCATCATCTAAAGCAACTGTCGCGCTCTAATACGCTCGATGTACTTACGTACTAACTAACGTCCTAGGAAGCGCAGTGAAGCGAAGGTATCGTTTCGCCTCATTTCCTAGGGTATGACCTCCATTCGAGATTCTAGTCGGGATAGCGATCGATAACTCGGTCGCTCTACCAGACATTTCATTTAATATTTCCCACGGCAGCGTGGGTAGGCTCGATATACTATTGTGTACGGTAATATTAAGTTTAGCGACCCGTCCTCGTCGGTCTCAAGGCCGGAGCTCTTTACAACCGAAGTCTGTTGATTTAACTTGTAATATTCAGTTACGCTGCCGCAGAATGTGTTACAGGCGCGATATAAATAGAGGTGGTCTCGAGTTGTTCCGCCGACCCGCGCGCAGAACAGACCTACCCATTATCTGGCCGTAACTAATAAAAACAGAGCGATATTTAACTGTATGATATTTTTTACACAAGACTTAACGATGGTACGGCGGCCTTATAAGAAGCTGCACACTTTTGCTGTATGCATCTGCTTATAATGCTCACCGTAATGTCGGCAAAATAAGTGCAAAGGAAGTTTTTCCACAAACTGCCTAAAAAAACTCTAAAGGCGACTTTTATATTCGACAGACTCAATCTTAATGTTCTCCTTTTTATACGACTTGCAAACGGAATTCAACCTTTACGTGGTAGACCACATTATTTGCTGACTGTACCTAAATATATTGCGCTTAACCTGAAAGGAAGTGTGTGGGTGTATGCATAAGAATAAGAGAGAGAAGAAACGAAACTCCTTAGTGCGTGCCAATGCCGTGCGCCGCGTGGTGAATGTTTATTACTGCTTCGAGGCACTTTTTAGGGTCCGTCCATCCGTCCGCAGCCTAGCGCAGAGAATATACATATTAGTCACGCCAACTAAGTAGTAAAATAAAAATTGGAACAATATATTTTTTAGTGTACACGTAACGTGGGGATGTATTTTTTTTCTCGTCTACCCCGTAGTGTGGTGTGTCGTTGGATAGGTCTTTCAAAAATATTGCGGGTTTGTAAAAACATTTTTTTGATTAAGGGTTCCGTTTATGAAATGTTACGCTTTAAAGCGCTAATTTTTGTTAGAGTCAAGTGTCCCCCACAGTACAGCCAAAAGCACAAATACTATATCTGTTTTTTTTAATTTAAATGAAAGCGCATATAACGAATTTAAAAGGAAAACAATCACGACTAAGTAGACATCATTGGTTCTTGAGACACAGGCGATTAAAGTGTTTATACGTACTAAAATCATCTAAGACGGCACCAAATAACTTTAAATAGAAAATTAGTTATTCCTTATTGTTTTTAGGGTTTCGAAGCCGAATGGCAAAAACGGAACCCTTATAATTTCGTCATGTCCGTCTGTCCGTCGGTCCGTCTGTCCGTCTGTCCGTCCGTCCGTCCGTCTGTCCGTCTGTATGTCACAGCCATTTTACTCAGAGCCTATTGGCACTATATAAATGAAATTTGGAGGATAGATGTATTCTATGAACCGCTATATAATGATGTAGTAAAATTGAAAAATAAATATATTTTGGGGTGGCACTCTATACATGTAACTAGGGGAGGAAAAAAAAAATTAAGTGACTTTTTTACGTAAGTGAACAGTTGGCGAGATATACGCTTCTAAAGTCGTAAAATTTCTGTCCGGGTGGGTAGCTTAAGAACTGTTAAATAGAACATTCTAATACAAAAATCATTCATTCTGTTAAATAACCAAAATTGTTTTGAACACGATACGCTGTGTAGTTTTTGACATTTTAATAATAAAAAAAAAAATGAATTTCAACCATGAACGTTCATCCCAGCTACGGAACCCTTCACTGTGCGTGGTCCGACATGCACTTGGCCGGTTTTTTTTATGTTTGCAGCATGGTCCGACATGCTCTGCCAGGGTTTTTTCCGCAAAATACAGAAGCGATCATACTTACTTAATATGATGTTTGATTGATTACAGTTAAGTTTTTAGCTATTTTAATGTGCTATGTACGGTTGTTATTGAGTATTCACCACGAATGATTCATTTTATGTCTCTCTATAGGTAATTTTTGTAACACTAAATGATGACTTGACGACTTCCTTACCTTTTAGAAGGCTTAAGCTGATGCTGTAGTGTCTACTAGAGTGAACAACCCTTGAATGACGCGTTCAAAATGCGTTTATTTAAGTCTGAGTTTAATCTCGAAAACAACACAAGATCGTATCGTATTATCAACGTTACGATAGTTCTTATATCGAAAGGGGTAAACACAATCTAGAATAAGGCCTCAGGAAAACGATTTTACTACCTATAAGTAAAGTACAAAATAACACGAGTAATTATTACCTCTTAACTCTTATTGTAAAAGTTCGTGGTAAGCGCGGAATAAGTTTACGCTTGTACATCTCTAGCTTATATTTATATATAATGTATGTTTTTAGCTAGAATAGTACTTTTTGTATGGAACCGGTAATTTCGCGTCACCGAGTTGTAATAAAAATGTTTTCTTTTCCATCGTGCCTATGAGTCATATACCCATCTAATTTAAGAATGAAAATATTACCGACTTGTTCTTTATTAAGTACTAGAGTAGTTGGCCGCAGCTCCGTCCGTGGAATTTTCGTCCGTTTATTCCATGGAAAACAGTTAAATGGTTCGGTATTTAAATGTTCATTCATTTGTTCATTTTCAATTCATTTCCGTCCGCCGGGCTGTAGTGGCCTTTTAGTTCATGTTATTAGACCTCAGACTATCGGTTTCTTTTACGACTCACGACGACTGACGATTTCTTCGAGAGAACTACAATTAATGTGTGGCGAACGGTCGATCTCGAAGTATCGTTTGAAAACTTTTAATGCACTCATTGTGAGTGGCGCTTTTAAAGCCGGTCTTACGAATATTACCAGCAGGTATAAATATTTTAATGTGTGCACAAATAATTTAGTCTGTGGTGAGCTTAAGGGGCTGTAAATAGTATAAATGTACAAAAACTCAGACAGTTAAAACCATTACTTGGATTATGCCAGTAAATATATGCAGGCTAAAACTAATGCCTGCCAATTATTAGGTGAGAAATAAAAATGCCTTGCTATTTCTGTTTAGCTTAAATTCTAAATGCCAAGGTTAATATGGTAGAAAGTAACCAAGTGGTAACCCGGTTTTAGATATTTAAAAGAGATAAATACGAGTAGGCATCAAAAGTACCTGAGCAGAATAACATGCTCAAAATGACACGACACGACTCTAGACAATAGAGTCCAGTCCAGATCATTCTGAACTCTTCGATTGCGTAGTTACTTCTGCTGATGACTGTATTTACGTTAGTATATGTATAGTACACGATATTTAAGTAAAATCCATGTAGGCACTTGGTATTTACTTTAAATCGAAATACACACAAAAAATGTCTAAGGATCCAAAGTATCCCTACATTATTTGTATGTTGCATATTTTGTTCCGAGGGCATTTTAATGTGCGTAGAATATAATTAAAAAACATGGGTATAACTATGTTTCTCGTAAATAAAAAGTTAATCGTATTTAACAGTAAAGCTTCCATCTCATTTTTTTGATGAATGTACAGTTGTCTGCAAATAGATAGACTCTCAGGTGTTTGTTTTACGTCGTTGCAGGTGAATGAACTGGAAGATGATTCTCTTAACCAACTCGCTTTACAAGTTGACGCACATATATTGACGTTCATTAAATTTAATTCGTCTTTTAACAACCAGATGCTCATAAACACTAAGGTCCCATTAGAACATCACCTGCAACTTTCTCATTCGTCAAGTTACAAGAAGCAGTACACGACTTAAGGCGACATTAAATGTAATTTATGTTTGTGCATCAGGATAGGTTGCATAGGCATGCTTTCACTTTGTGCCTTAGGGCCAAAAGGTGTTTTATTAGGACTTTACAGTGAACTAAAGGAAAAAAATACCGCGTCTAGGATTTGACCGTTCATCATAATGGGTAATAAAAACAAACACCTGCAGCATCGAATTTGTGTATTTGGTGTTTTTGGCTTAGTGTTAATCATATATTTTTGGTCTACAGCGGAAGCTCATTCGAAGGACAATGGCAGAACGGCAAGCGGCACGGGCTGGGCGTGGAGACGCGCGGGCGCTGGCTGTACCGCGGCGAGTGGACGCAGGGCTACAAGGGCCGCTACGGCGTGCGCCAGAGCACCACGAGCAACGCCAAGTACGAGGGCACCTGGGCCAACGGGCTGCAGGACGGATACGGCTCCGAGACTTACGCCGATGGCGGTTAGTATACAGTGCTTACTACCCGTCTAATAGTATAATAATAATAAAATTATCGCTCAAACAAAAAATATAAAATAAATGTAAATATACCAGGAATGGACTAAGGTTAAACTTAATAACTTAATAAGCAGGTAAAATAAGCTATAATGGCAACAAACCCATCCTATGTTGCTGCAAAGATAGTTCAGGTATCATACTGTCTATATTTAGTCTCGAATTAAACACACTACTTTTTTACATCGATCACTGAAAATAAAAAAAGCATTTAAAGACCAATACGATAAAAATCAACAAATGGTACATTCTCAATTACATCCCACCTTCATCTCTATTTAACCGACTTCAAAAAAGGAGGAGTTTATAAATTTGACTATATGTTTTTTATTCTGTCCCGTACCTTGAGACCTATCATGAAAAAGCAAAGAGGTCAAAGAAAAAGAAAATAAAACACACTACTTTTTTACATCGATCACTGAAAATAAAAAAGCGGCCAAGTGCGAGTCGGACTCGCCCATGAAGGGTTCCGTAGCAGCAAGTAACATAATATAAAAGTTCGTTGATAGCTTTGATCAATGTTTTTATGACGTATTAAAAAAAAACTAATTGTTAGATCTCGTTCAAACCAATTTTCGGTGGAAGTTTGCATGGTAATGTACATCATATATTATTTTTACATTTATCATTCCCTTATTTTAGAAGTTACGGGGGGGGGGGGGACACACATTTTTCCACTTTGGAAGCGTCTCTCGCGCAAACTATTCAGTTTAGAAAAAAATTATAATAGAAACCTCAATATCATTTTTGAATACCTATCCATAGATACCCCACACGTATGAGTTTGATGAAAAAAAAATTTTGAGTTTCAGTTCTAAGTATGGGGAACCCCAAAAATTTATTGTTTTTTTTCTATTTTTGTATGAAAATCTTAATGCGGTTCACCGAATACATCTACTTACCAAGTTTCCACAGTATAGCTCTTATAGTTACGGAATAAAGTGGCTGTGACATACGGACGGACAGACGGACAGACATGACGAATCTATAAGGGTTCCGTTTTTTGCCATTTGGCTACGGAACCCTAAAAAGCATTTCAAAACCAATACGATAAAAATCAACAAATGGTACATTCTCAATTACCTACTCCCCATCTTCATCTCTATTAAACCGACTTCAAAATAGGAGGAGGTTATAAATTTGACTATATGTTTTTTATTCTCTCCCGTTACCCGAGACCTATCATGAAAAAGCAAAGAGGTCAAAGAAAACTTACTACTATACTTGTATACTTGTTTTTAGGAATAATGGTCGCAGTAGGTGCCCTAACCTAACCTAACGAAAAAAAACAAAATGCAATTACAAATAAGTTTCTATACAAATATGCTGCGTAGTTAGCCAACGCATCCCTGTGTAACATTATGTTACCTAGGTTATGATACACCCCCTTAAGTATGATATTATTTTACATTATATGATACGTTGCACATTAAGGGATTAGCAGCCAGCAAATCAATACGCTGCACATCCCTGCAGTGGCGCGCGTGACCAACGTCACATCACAGGGCTCCCATGCGCGTCGCCCGCGTATACTGGGAATCGAGAAAACTAACACAACGGTAGCTAATCAAACTTCATTAACTTCGTTTGAGCATTCCAAATTCCAACATAAAAGTTGAAGTAACTAGTCGATGATCTATTTTTTTTCAGATCTTATCCCAGCATTAAACGCGCAGCTTTCGAGTTTCTCGTTCGGCATCGGGCGCGGCATCCTTGTATTGAGAAATATAGCTATTCTATTATTTTCGTGGAATACTGTGCCAACTGACACTGTCTGGAAACTAATTAGGATTAATTTAGCCTTGAAACATCGAAAAGAAAAGATAGGAAATACATGCTCGAGTAACACCATGAAATGTCGTCACGGCTCGGCTCACAAGAGATGACTCATGATCAGCTTGAAATTAGTCATTCATAAATCTGCGAAAATGACTACGTCTTTGACATGTTGGCCGTATATTAGTCATCATTATGCGTAGCTCGTCCGGTTGGTCCCACTCCCAGCAGAATGCTCCATTCATGTCCGGGCACACGCCGCGGGAGCCATTCACGACTTCGCTATTACGTACATATAGGTACTTACTTCTTTCGTTATAGTAACCTTAATAAAAGTTCGCGATGTGAGAGAGCTTTTCTGCTACTCGGGCTCTTATTTATAAACTGCAGTGTTGATACTATTCTCAAGTTAAGTAGTTGGTATATCTACTTTCATTACGATATCAGTACTTGTGCATGATATGGCATTTAAATCGGAGATAATGTAGGACATTTTCTTTGTCCATATATATCCAGATTATTATCACTACGTCACTACACAGTACAAAACAAAGTCGCTTCCCGCTGTCTGTCCCTATGTATGCTTAGATCTTTAAAACTACAAAACGGATTTTGATGCGGTTTTTTTTAATAGATAGAGTGATTCTTGAGGAAGGTTTATAAGTATGATACTTTAACCCGGAGCGAAGCGAGGGCGGGTCGCTAGTATTCAATAAGAAAGGAATAAATATAAAAATGTTATGAAAATATTTCGGTGCATCACAATGAACTAGCATTAATAAGATTTGAATACCATTTGAAACTAAGTAAAATGGTGTGCATGTCCTCAGAAATTTAGTCAGAAATCATTTAACTCCGATGCATCGTTCGTTGTTATGGCTTTGCGGCTTTTGGCAATCGAAAATTAGACGATGACCGCCGAGCTGACGTCATCTCCTTAGTCCCCATTATAGAACTCCCTAACAGATGTGCGAGTTTTTCACAGGTTTGCCTACCTATTTATGCGCCAAAATATGCGTATTATGCACACAGATACGCGTCAGAAATAGAAGAACTCACGCACGAGTACACATAAACGTCTCTTATTGTGTTTCCATTCAGATAATTTCAATAATAACGAGAGATTTAAAAATAATCATATTAAACCGTGTGTGTGCTACATCGGGAGTAAAATAGGGCATAGCTATAACTGCTAAAAGCTTTTTAGTAATATAATAAGTGAACGGTAGAGAAGTGGTGCGTCCGCCGCCGCTCCGCCGCCGCACCGGAACCGAGCCGGAGCCGCGCCGCCGCCGCGCCGCTGCAGCCGCCCGGTCCGCGGCCCTCGCGTTATATATAGCCAGGCACGCCCGCCACGCCGCCCGCGCCACACAATGTCGACCACTCATTTAGACCAGCGTACAATAAACCACGATTAGACACTCACAACAACATTCATCAAAACACTAACTAAACGGCGAGCCCTTTTTTAATAAAGGGAAATGGGAAAGTATTTTCCAATTTCTGTTAATTGTTTATAAAAACAATAACTATTCTATAGGCGTTATAACGCTGTAGAATAGAGGCCCTAATCCGATGTAAAAGATTTACCAACAAGTAACGCCTACCAACGTACTCGCACAGTCATGAGTGGGTATCTACTCGTAGTAACTTGATAATAAATGTGGAATTAATTAAGTAACCAAATAACAGTAGCGGCCAAGGGCGCAGCTAATGGCCGTTATCTGCAATCTTCGCGATGAGCCTGTCCCTCGAGGCCTTGGCTTGTTAACAGGCGTTATCTATCCGATAAAATATACTGTAATTGATATTATAAACCTGTGGGCTAATTAGGTTACATGTTGATAAAGTTAATAGGGTGCATGACTCCATTAATTAACAAAAACAACATATACAGTGTGTAAATGGTATACGGGCGTTTATTAAAACTGGACATAGATTAAGACTCTACTAATCATTAACAGAAAGAATTATTTTGATTACGCTAACGTATACACCGTTATTAATTTTTGAACATACTATCGACCCGCAACGTACATCGAAGTCCATCCGTCAGGTGTTATTTTCGTTTTTAATTAATTGCATTTTTCGTTATACATTGCGTGTTAAATTATTTTGTATGGTTTTTTTTTTAATTTAATTTTAACAAGAGCTGCCTAAATGTGCTCAGTAGGAGTTGTACTAACCACAGTTAAAAGGAACGCCCGTATACCATTTACACACTGTATACATATTAAGAACTGCTTGCTTTTAAAGCCAGTCATAAATCGAAAATACATCTATTAGAGCAGGGGTTCCCATACTTTTAAGGTAACGGAACACTTACCCAATTATTTTATTACATACATACATAGCATCACGCCTTCATTCCCAGAGTGGGGTAGGCCGAGCTATAGAAATACCAACAACTCTAAAAAAAACTTGTTGGTAATTCTGTAACCACATTTTGATTTACCCACATTAAATAATTTCGTCTACATGTTTAATAATTATTTAAGATTATCATGATTAAGTAATCCGTTTATGAAATATTAAGCTTTAAAGCGCTAATTTTTGTTACATTAAAGTGTTCCCCCCCTCCTCCCCGCGATTAAAGTGTTTATACCTACTAAAAAATCATCTAAGACGGCACCAACTGACTTTAATTAGAAAATTAGTTATTTCTTGTTGATTTTTATGTTTGTACTTAACAGCTTCGGTAGCCTTCACTGAACATGGTCCGACATGCTCTTGCCCGGTTTTTTTTCATGTCAGATCAGATAGAATTAAAAGTGATGTAACGTTATTTTCGCTCCTTTATAAATAATAAAATAATGGAGTAATGACTACTTATTAGAATGATTTTCATTAGGGGTACACCATTATTTTGGGAGCCTGCCGTTTGTTTGGCGAAAATGTTTTTGGTCAAATGTATCATTTCCCAAATTGTTTATTTGCCAAACCAATCAGCTACTAATATTATAAACGCGAAAGTATGTAAGTATGGATGTTTGTTACTCTTTCACACAAAACCTACTGGGCCTTTATTCAACTGCGTTATAACGATATCGTGTTTGACGTGTTTTAGAATCGTTTATATCACAGTCGCCATTATTGTAAATGACATAAGAGTTATGAAAATGTTGACAATACGGAAACACGTCAAATACGATATCGTTATCACCGTGTAGAATCCCAGCCCTGGACGGGTTTAGGTAAAATTTTGAATTAAAACAGCTTATACCTTGGATTAACACATAGGCTACCTTTCATATCGCTATTCCCTCGGGAACTGATTTATACGCGTACGAAGTCGCGGGCGAAAGCAAGTGTTTTTTTTTCGTTTCAGAATTTATTTTAGTACCATCGTGTAGAACCCTATTGGTTAGGTTAGGTAACCCTATAGGTTAAAATCCTGAAATATTTACGGGTACCGAAAACAAAGCGGGTTGGCAAATGAAACATTTGACCAAAAACTTTTTGACGAAACGAAGGTAACCCCATTATTTTGGCTCTTTAAGAATGTGTGCGTGCCATGGGCTATACAAAAAATATCAGAGTGGGTGTGATTGTATTAATTGACAGTTGAGTTTTAGTTTTCACCAATATATAGACTAGCTACCATTTGCCTAACAATTTGAAAACGATATGGTTTAAAATAAAATGAAATAAAAGTTCTGAACGAGGTATTAAGAGCGGTTTTCTTACGACCGAACGCTATATTTAAACCGCGGACAGATAGCCTTACTTCGGATTAAAATTTTGTATGGGCAAATGTCAAATTTCAACCCGAAGTAAGCCTTATCTATCCGCGGTTTGAATATAGGGTTCCGCCGTTAGTGGAAAAGGATAAGCGGCATTGCCCTGCCTCCCCCGAAGTTGGTAACCTCGCGGGACCATAGAATAACAACTAAAGACATAGAGAAGTTGCCTTACCCCCTTAACGCATAGCATCTCTAAAGTGAAATGCTGTCTTTATTGTACATTTCCAAATGTGAACTTTGACAAAGCTACGAATTTTACTGCATAAATTATAAGTTTGAAATTTACTTAAAATGTATGTTTAAAAATGAACTTTAAAGACATTGCATCGCTATTTTTATTATTTTTTGATTAATTATAGTTCAAATCATCAAAAGGAACCGTTTAAAATATGAAATATGCATAAAGCCATATATGGCTTCCTAGCGATAAGGGGTTAAAAAAAGAAAGCGTTAAATCTACACCTGTCATGAAAATTTCAATCTGAATATTCAATAAGTTGAAAAAAATATTGAAAAAAACTAAAAACCGTCTTCAAAAAGCAAGATATAACTTCTTTTAAAATGAAAGTTTATAGGTCGTCAGTCCAACTGAATTCGGCTTTTGGTTAAAAATATAGTGGGAAGCCGACTTCAGTTGTACTGACAAGGGTCACCATCAGGGCTGGGATTCTACACGGTAATAACGATATCGTATTTGGCGTGTTTCCGTATTGTCAACGTTTTCATAACTCTTATGTCATTTACAATAATGGCGATTGTGACATAAACGATCCTAAAACACGTCAAACACGATATCGTTAAAACGCAGTTGAATAGAGGCCCTGTAAACTATCATTTTAAAAGAAGTTGTTTCTTGCTTTTGAAGTCGGTTTTTAGTTTTTAAAACATTTATACCTTTCACTGATCATAATAATACTATTATTTCATCCCATCATCAGATCTCGACGAGCTGGCAATAGGATCAACTAGGAAGTATATCCAATCGAACAAAAAAAATATTTTCAAATCGGTCTAGCGGTCTTTGTGTAATCAGGGAAATCACATAAAAATCCCGACGAATTGAGAACCTCCTCTTTTTTTTAAGTCAGAATAAAAAGTAAACTGGTTTCCAACGACACCAACTCTGCCCTTCTAACACAAAGGGCAATATCTCAAACAAAATGCAAGTAGCAAATGCAACCTTATTATTAACAGGTATATGATTGAATCTGCTTTGTCTATTGAATTTGACCTTTCTTTCCCTAGGCACTACTGCGTGGCACAACTGACCAATGATTTCTATTTCAAAATCAAATTTAATAGAGTCGACGGAGCTCTGCTATCGCAGAGCTCCTATTTCTGGGTAGTTTGGCCCTCCGGGCCTGCTGAAGAACTAACATAACCTAAACCTACCTCATATTTATGATACAGATTTTGGTCAGTTGTGCCGTTTAGTTGTGCCATTGGGAAGTCGCTGAATTTGAGATACTTGGCTAAGGAGGGCACAACTGGACACCATGGTTGTAGATTATATATGCAACATTGTGCGACAGCAACAGTGTACGACCATGATATTTTAGCTTATAGAACTGTCTCTTTTTAACACAATGAATCCCAATAAGACTGCATAGCTATCAGGGCTGGGATTATTTACGGTATTAACGATATCGTATTTGACGTGTTTCCGTATTGTCAACATTTTGATAACTCTTATGTCATTTACAATAATGGCGACAGTGACATAAACGATTCTAAAACACGTCAAACACAATATCGTTATAACGCAGCAGAATAGAGGCCCTGTATGTTGCCTTTTTCGCTCCTTCTTTGCTTTTAGTTTTTATTCTATGCGCGGGACAGTCGCATTGCGAATTGCGGCAAGAAGTGACATTAATATTCATGAATTCGTTATTATTGACGAGTTTCGTTTACACCCATGTTCTTTATTTTCATAACTTGTTTTCACTACTTATCGCTCTGTCCTGTCAAAGGCTGAGGCTACCCGGTTTAACGCCTACTTATTTAACGACTGTACGAATACATAGGTAGCAAGAAGTCGAAGTTAACCAGCTTGGTGTAAAGTAAAGAAACACCAATAGCCGAAGATGCGAGTGTTGGTTTGGCATATGTTACACGATACATTGACTACGTCGCCATCAGTCAGGCATAGAGAAATAACCTGCTCTGTTATTGCTGGACTGGACTGCAAAAAAACTGTGATAAGGTCATATTATTTTATAATTTGCCGTATTCAGTCATGGCTGATTCAAAGGTGCCTGTAAAAGATGTAAAGAGAACCATGTGATTGATTTTGCCGTTTATGTTTTCCAGGAACCTATCAAGGACAATGGATGCGGGGCATGCGGCACGGCTACGGCGTGCGCTCGTCGGCGCCGTTCGGGCTGGCGTCGCATTACCGCGGCGGCGCACGCGACCCGCGCGGCTCCATGTCCTCGCTGGCCGAGGCCGGCACACCCGACCCCAGCGAGCGGCGCGCGCATCGAATGGACGACGTGCGCGGGGGCTTCGTCCTCAAGGCCAGCTCCGACGAGCCCACGGGCCGACGCGGCTCGCTGGTCGAGAAAACCAAGAAAGGACTACTTTCCGTGAGTGGAACCAATAATGCTAAACGTTCCCATGGGCTATCCACGTCGATTTGATAGTGAGGGACGCAGTCATATACTCGTATTAGTGGCTCGCGCTCCATATCTCTTTTGTTCGCCAAATATAATATAGAAAGAGGACGGATGGTGATGTTCGTAAGACTCGTGTGGTTTAAAAGGTATAATTAAGATAAAAGTAAAACCAGGATTTTGGTATTAAACAACAATGTTCATCATGACGTGACGTGATGACAAAATGAAAGTGCTTGCGCATTACTTGGTAAAAAACTCTAGTTACTCTCTGTTACTCAAACGTTAACTGGCACTAATGTCCCATAAGGACATATTCTGTGACTTTTCACTTCGACAAATTACAAGATGACATCACGCGACTTAAGGCGGCATTAAATTTAATGAATGTTTGTTCAATTGGGCATTTTAAAAGGCTTAAATATTAATAAATATTTTACATACCCTGCTTAACTCATTTTTGAGAATTACCAGATTTGCACTTCATTTTGTCTGTATATACTCGTACTATGTAATATGCTAAATCCTAGAAATGAATATTAGCAGGTTTAGAGTCTAATCGGACTTAATTATTCTTGTGAATAGATAGTGTCATCAAGCACCGGCTATTAAAAACTTGTTACAATTTAGTACAATTAACCTTTTATAAAGTAAAATACCAAAATAAATTTTAAAAAGTTTAAATCCACAACTTTAACATTTTTACCGACCACGCTAATTAAACATATAGTAATTTGGTCCTCTAATGAGCTGAGCTATTAAAAACTCCTCTCAAATAGCAGGGTTTAAACCATGTACAGTCAACAGCAAAAGTAGATGATGATTTTAGTATTCTTGTCACTTTCACTAATTTGCCACATTCCAATGTTACGTTAGTGCGATAAAGTACTAAAATCATCATCTACTTTTGCTGTTGACTGTACGAGTATGCTCGATGACACAGGCATGTTTACATTTTTTCAATATTTTCCATTGAAAAAGGGTGAATGCTGAAGCGCTAGCACGGCGCGGCGGCCACGCTTTAAATATGGCAACCGTTGTCAATTTGCCACAGTAAGATCGACTATTATCATGTTGATTGCAGGTGTACGATCTACAATTTGATCGAATCGATTCTCTGTTTTATTAGTCAATTTTAAATGAATATTAGTTAAGT
Organism: Acleris holmiana; assembly: GCA_949316455.1. Lineage (NCBI taxonomy): Eukaryota > Metazoa > Arthropoda > Insecta > Lepidoptera > Tortricidae > Acleris > Acleris holmiana. The sequence goes on from OX438763.1 coordinate 15,842,934, forward strand.
GACGAGTAAAACCAGGGTTACCATGACATTTACGATTCAGTTTGTTCAGCGCGATAAGTCGTCAAAAACAAAAATACATACTGTATAAAGATAAGAAGGCCCATAGTTCATATAGAGAGTCTCCTAAAACTGAACGGATTGATCAATCGTTCGCGTACTCGTACTGTTTTATAGACCTCCGCAACGTGTAGGTACACACCGCCCCGACGCGCGTAAACATCACGTTAGACAGCAGTATAGTCCATTATCATAATCGATGATTCACTTCAACTTATTTGGCAGTTTTATATGGCAGGTTAACTCTGACGTTAAAGCGAGAAAGTAAATAAGTATTAAGTGGTTATCTATACTCATGACATTGACTAATCATACTAAACAAATGATTTTCTTATCCAGCTCTAGCTAAAAAAAAGACGTACTTACTTAAAAATGTCATAGTAAACCTATTAGCCTGCTTTCTGCGAATATGAAAGTTCAAGCAAGGATACGTTTAGTTTCAGTAAAGATAAACATTTGTGCTTTATTTGCAAATGTATGAATTTTAGTGAATGTATTTTTGTGTGCATGTACGACTATAATCATAACTTGTTTTTCTTTAACCGCATACTAAACTTATGTTTACTTTATTTGCAAGCCGGTAGCACAAAAAGTTATCTTAGAAGATCTAGATGTAGTCAAAGTGAGTATATTATCATTACATTACTAACATTGCACCTTTTCTTATCATTCTCTTAACGCATTGTGCCTTTTTCGAGGTCCGTTTCTCCCATGATGCCCTTCTTGGCAGGTTGTTTAATTACAGTGAAGCCACTGCCTTCCGTTTTCACCGTTATTTTGCACTTCTTTTTCTAATATTTACTGATATATCTTTATGCCTCCTATTCTTAAAAAGTGTGAGATAATTAAGGATAATAATGTTCTAATAAAGCATAGTTGTGTAAATATAAAGGGTGTAGTACAGATTTGTTGGATCAATCTCAAAATCGTTATGTGTTAGTAGGACACTTTAAATTTTTCGTAAATGTGTTTATTTTAGATTTGTTTTTTTTCGATAATACGTTGTTTTGTGAAATTCAGTCTTTGAAATAAATATCTGGGAAAATGTTCAAACTAGTTTTGGCTAAAAGTTACGAAAATATCCAAATATGTAATTAATTAGGTTAACAACAGGCACAACAGCACATTTTTAATGTTCCGTAGTCAAACTAGGAACCCTTATAGTTTCGCCATGTCCATCCGTCCGTCCGCAGCCTAGCGCAGAACGAGAAAGCTGTAATTTGGTATGAATATGCATATTAGTCACGCCATCAAAGTGGTGCAATAAAATGTAAAAATAAATTTTTTACTCGCTACGCTCGTGATTAAATTGTACAATCCTTCGCTTGCTCAAGATTCAAAATCAACCTTCGCAGCAATAAACAACTCTAACCTCTTGTTGCACAAATAACTATTTCCGTATTGACAACGTTTTGATAACTCTTATGTAGGTACTTGACAGTAATGGCGGCAGAGTTAAAAACGATACTAAAACACGTCAAACCCAATATTGTTTTAACCCAGTGGAATAGAGGCCCGGGACCTTCGACCAGAACGTCAGCTGAGTGGAGAAATAAATATAATAATATTGTGATAACCTCAGGACGCTGATTTTGTTGGTAGCCAATACTTTGTGAGCTTGTGCAGAGTGCGAAGTGCAATAGAAAAAAGTCTAGTAATCATGAAGAAATGTTTAGTTGAGCAGTATTTTTTTCTGGTCGCACGATTCTGGCAGTGTTATTTGAGTGAATCTTAAATACTTGAAACCTAAGAAGCAACAAAGGCTATCCAAAATCATTCTATTGTAAAATTAGCATAGGTACAATTACAGCGAAAATGAAATTAGTAGTTTAAAGTATGTTTTAACGTATTTCTTATTTTCATTACAAAAAACAGTTTCGGATAAACCAAGTTTAGGCAAAAAAGATCTCGTCAAAAATAAAGGCATTTTGTCTTGAGTATTGACTACATTATTAAATTTAACCCTATCAAATATCGCCACGTCGAACTATTTCTTAATCAATAACCATTTCTTACTACTTATGGTTATTTATAGAGGCTACAAATTATAAGTTAGCATGCGTCAACAATCTGAATAATAAACGTGTAACCAGCGACAGCCGCACGATCCGTGCATTACAATAGCGCTGACCCAATTCCCCAAGTTGACTGAAACTCTCTTCTACTAAAAATACAGAATTCCAATGAAATCTTGTTTACACTGCTGCATTCCGGGCTGATTCAGTCCATCCGCTGGGTCTCATTCATCCCGGTTTATGTTAGCGATACAAATAAATTAAGATGCATCATTACACACCGTTTAATTTTACAAGAATTAGTGCATGTTTCATTTCACTTGACCTCACTGCAGATGATATGTTGAGTAAGAATTAAATGCGTCATCGACGTCATCGCATGATTTTCCGAGTGTACGATTCAATATTTAATAAGATTTATCTTAAATTTATGAAAAAAGCAAGTCTTCTAACCCGTTACTTGGCAAGGGGGTTACATTTCTCTGAAGCTGACTGTACCTTAAGTCAATCATTTTATTTTAAAGGTAAATTGACATTATACTCGTATTGTTGTGGTGTAAAACATTTATCATAATGCGTATCTATTCATGAATATGAGTCTGATGATAGGTACTTCTTTATTCTTTTACTGGCGTTTTTTTTTATATGGTACTGGCGCCCGTGGATATTTTAATTACGAAGAAATGTGAAAATGTTCAAAATTACGCTGTTATAAATTTATAATAATGATAGGTCTATAAAAAAACGGTATTAACCAACGGTTAAGTAGGTATACATATGCTTCTACATACAACGTCGAGTACTGTCCAATGACGTTCTATGCGGAGCGTACCTGCGTACAGTCGCCGTCTAATATATTGGAAGATAATAATGTTAGATTCAGAGTTTTGTGAGTGCCTCTTATGCTCCAATATATTTGATGGCGACTGTACCTCGCAATTAATTCGAGTTCGGTTTGCCATGTGTTTGCAAATTCAATCTTGCATCCCTTGAGGGTTGAATCCCATAATTTCCTCAGGTTTCTTATAATTGCTAGGATTTACCAAAGATTACGTATACAATCTTTTATTCATCATAAATTATTTAATTTGTCATTTTATCTGTAAATAACATTGTTTGTACTTATTAAGTTTATCCGTCCGTCTGTGTCAGCATGCTGTGACTTTCTCTTTTCCATTTATGATCTACATTCCCGCTGGAGAAAGAGGGTAATGTATTTACGTGTTTGTGTGTGAATGCATATATGAACATCTGTTTCATTGTGACCGTCGGTAGTTTATTCGGCTTGACAGTATTTTAAATACGGTGTATCTTATTACTGTTATAACCCTCTAACCTTCTTAGCAGTAGATGAATACTTACTTACTTATGACGACAGTTTCTCATTGCAGGTAGAATACATCTTGCCCCATTCAGTAACTATCACGAATTAAGTCTGTTAACTTTCTAAACTAAGTATGTGTTAAAAGTTAAAATATAGAATGATGTTGGAAAACAATACCAAACATCCTAAAAATCAATAGGAATTATTAATGACCATTTATAAGCCAAAACGCCTCCATTTACCTAAGGTTGATTTATAATTTATTAACTATTATAAATTAAAACGCGGTTAGCCTAGTTGGGAGTGATCCTGCCTACGAAGCTGGTGGTCCTGGGTTCGATTTCCGGTGTGGCCAAATATTTGTGTGATACGCACGAGTATTTGTTCCCGAGCCTTGAATGTTCCCTATGTATTTTAGTATGTATTGCTCTATATAAGCATTATAATTATCATTGTCTTATACCCAGAGCACAAGCATAGAGCTTAGATTGGGACTAAATCAATTTGATTGCGATTGTCCCTTAATATTTATTTATTTATATCAATGAGTTATGCTTCTCTTTTAACAATAGGTATATCTAATCACTACTCGTCCTAATCTAATACGAGTATATCCCGCCTGGCTATTTATTGATGGTACGTGTAGGTGGACTAAACTAACATGTTTTGCCTCTAGAAAGTAATAAAGTATTTTTTATTTTTCTAAAGTAGCTTGCCTTTTGTCTCGCTTGACTTTTTTGTTGAACTACAATAATCAAATCTCCAGAAAGACATGATCATAAATCATAATTAACGACCTGTCTAATATAATAAGCAGACAGAAGTTCTTGTCGCAAAAACGTCAATTAACTTGGGCTTCCTTCCGATATTCAATTTATCGATAACTGTTTCAAATACTTATTTCAAAGTAACATTTCATAGGAGATAGGTACCTTAAAAGTCCACCAGATGGAATAGAAATTAACTAAAATGCTTATCACTACCCATCGATATTATATATAATGATAGGTAAAATATTTATGGGCAAACTGTTTGGAGATTTTAAAATTCAAATAAACACCAATTTTCATAAATAATACTTTATTATTAACGTGTTTATTGCACAAAAACTTCTTAAAATGTTATTCTAACGCTTTCCATACAAAGTAAACTGAAACCAAGAGTGCCGTGCAACAAAAGCCTATTTAGGTAAATTGTATGACATTGTGTAGCTGTAAAAATCCCTAACTTACAAAGTTCTTCAAGATATAATTTGGTCTTGAATGAAAGTGGACTGTAGTTTTAGCTGGTATAATTCGGAATACAAATATTGAAAAAATCGGTTACAGTCGTTGAGACAAAGGAAGTGGGAAGCCAAGATAACGAATACAATTTTGAAAGCTTCAACTGTCTCTCATTTTGACCGTTACAAATGTTGCTAGGAATAAATTACTAAACAATCCTTTTTACGTAAGCAAGAAATGAGATTTAACATATATTGAATTAGTAATTAAATTGATTATTATTTGATTTGAATTACGATTGTAAATATTGTGCAGAATACCTTTTCTTTTGTAAAGAAATCAATTAATGTAATAAATTATATAAATAAGAATTTATGGTTTAAAAATTAATTATTTTTAAACGATTCTGAACAGTAGCATGATAGTATGTTGCATGTTGATATTATACATTATCTCATATATCCTGTCATAAGAAAGAACAATTTATCGATAAATTAATATGGTTCGGAAGTTTCTATGACAATTTTATTCGTGCCACAAAAACTTCTATGTCTGATAATAGTGATAATAAGTATTAAGAATTCAAATATAGTCACGCATTTCTTTCAGGAACGGTCCAATGTTCCAAGAAGGATATGGCGATATATAGGATTTTATTTGAATTATAGGATTTGTTTGTATACGACTAATTTATTTGAAATTTCTAATGCAAAAATTCTGTCTGTCATGTCTATCTTTATTTATTAATAATACTAATTAATACACTGGTAAACATCTTGGCATGTTTGTGCAAAATGTGGTTACAGGATTACCAACGGGTCCTGGTCGTTTTAGAGTTGTTGGTATTTCTGTAGCTCTGGCTACCCCACTCTGGAAATGAAGGTGTGTTGTTATGTTGTGTATGTAATTATAATATGTTAAAACATAATACATAATTGACACCTTTTTTATATGAGGCAATAGGTATTCGTAAATCATTTACAAAGTTGAAAAAAAAAAAGGTTCAGTACTTTTAATCGCGCCCAAAATACCACCATGTATAAGATTTTTTCTATTACGTGTTTTTTTGTTGCCCGAGAGCTGTAAGTAAAGTGGTGTGGTGTTTCAGAAGCTGCGCAAGCAGCGCAGCGCGGGCGAGCTGGACAAGCGCGGCACGGGCTCGGTGCGCTCGGGCGGCTCCGGCGGCTCGGGCTCCTCCTGGGTCTCCTCCGTCGAGAGCTCCCACTCCGCCATGACGCACGGCTCGCTGCACACTGACTCTAATGCTAGCTTTGTTGTTGAGGTAACCAATAACTTTAACTTGTGTATCCTACCGATTAGGTCTGGGATTCTACACGGTAATAACGATATCGTATTGTCAACGTTTTGATACCTCTTATGTCATTTACAATAATGGCGTCTGTGACATAAACGATTCTAAAACACGTCAAACGCGATATCGTTATAACGCCGGAAAATAGAGGCCCAGTAGATATGTTGTATTATCTAAAATGACTCTAGGCAACGACGATTTAAATCACTACCTAGTCTACATTAAATGAATAGGTTCTTGTTTACGGTATTTTACAAAACCAGTCTAGGTACTACTCATAATGCACCATTTATTACTCAATTAATAATGTTTTATGTTCTTTTCTAAAAGCTTTACTTGTAGGTTACTATACTAACTAATAGTAGGGCTTTTTAGTACCATACGAGTATTACGTTGTTAACCACCAATTATGCCCTTATTGTCCAAAAATAGTCTTTCAGTTTTGATAATTTACTCAACCGACCCATTTACTAAACCTTTTTCACGTGTACGTTCATTTGTGCAATTACCCTCTTACACATAGGATCAACGTACATGGAGTCGACTCCCTTAGCCCAGCGACCTCTTTACCAAACCCATGATAATACATTTAAATATTATTACTTCCAGAATGAACATTTGGACGCTAGTGTCACAGAAACTTACTCGGGTGAATGGAAGAACGACAAACGCACTGGGTTCGGCGTGAGCGAGCGCAGCGACGGCCTCCGGTACGAGGGAGAATGGCAGGCCAACAGAAAGTACGGCTACGGCGTGACTACCCTGCGCGACGGCACGCGGGAGGAGGGCAAATACAAGAACAACGTGCTCATCACCAGCCAGAAGCGGCGCCACATGTTCCTCATGCGCTCGGCCAAGTTCCGGGAGCGCGTCGACGCGGCCGTCACCGCCGCGCAGCGGGCTGCCAAGATCGCGCAGCAGAAGGCCGACATCGCCACCTCCAGGTTCGGATTTTAATCCTAACATAAGTGTGTGTAAAACTAAAAAACGGGACAAACGAGGACCAATGACAATGTGGTGGTACAGTCGAAATGTCTGAGAATGTGTAGAAACCTTGTTAGGTAGTTTCACCTAACAAGGTGACCTTCCCACCTTATTTATTTGTAGGTAAATGGCCAGTCGGCAAAAAAATTCTTGGTCTGTTTTCATATGTGCAAACCAGCTGGAAAAATATTCTTGGCCTTTTCATATATAAGCTGTTTTGTGAAGCTACTTACCGACCTATTTAAGTAAATATTTTTATTTTATTTCCTTACATTAAATGTGAAAAACACTATCTGCCTCGGCGGAATGGCAATAGCCAGAGGGCCTCAACTTAACGTCATTTGAACGGTAACGGCAACGGTCTATATAACTCGTGGATCTTTTGCATACTTTCTCGCCTGAAACAATGTACTATTAAAAACTGAATACGAACACTAACAATTACACTTTAAAATATATAAAATTGTAAAACTGTTTAATTACTTTCTTTCTTACGTAACTAGTTACAGACAAGGTTGACCTCTCCTTTTATCTGTGTATGTGACACTGAATGAATATTAAATGACTTAATGATGAGTTGATAATATGAGTTAGGACTAAAGGCCGAACCATTATTTTGTTATTAGCACTACAATACCATCATTTTTACAGAACCACTACAGCCCGAGGCAAAGCTGAACAAGCCGATGAGTCGGCAGACCAAGCAAAAGAAGACTGTGATATAGCACAAATGACTGCAAAGCAGTTCGCCCCAGATTTTAAGCATCCTGGCTTTGACAGAATAGGATTAAGAGACAAATATAGACAAAAACCATATGATACGCAGGCCACTACTCCCGTATCGCAAGAATCTGAAAAGATCTTGAATGTTAAGAGCATTCCAAATCATATCCCTCCGATGCATTCACAGATCCCTCAAGCCAATAAAGCTCCTTATGGGGCACCACCGAGAAGACTCTCAACCCAGGTACCTAATAAACAAGTGCAACCTTTAGATCCGAGGCTTACGAACAGTTCCAACTATAACGCGGACGACAGAACTACTAGCCCATATTACAATAACAATCAGGATCCTTGGACAAACCCTCAGTCGCAAGGGCCAGATTTTCAAAAACCATATTCGCAAAATGATCAGTTGGGATCTTATGGGCCTAGTGCTCCTCAAGCATCGGTCTCTAGTAATTCATACCGATTAAATAGACAGGATGCGACTCAACAGCAACCGGGGATGGACCAAAGTAGTCAACAATTTACGAACCAAGGACGAAGGTTTTCTTCGGCGAGACCTACTCTAAACCTAAACCAAAGACCTGGTCCGCATGAATGGAACTCAACGCAAGGGCAAGGTCTGAGGCGACAGAGCATACTGGGCCAGCCTACCAATGAACCCTTAGATGGTATGCACGTGGACAGCGCCACCGTGAGCTACGAACGCAATGAACTAAGGACAGGCACAATACATTCAGAGGGGCTCCACGAACGACCTATGATGGATCCTAAACAGTACAATCAGAACATGGATCCCCAAGGTTACCGACAGCAACCGGATCAGCAAGCATACCGGCAAAATGATCAATCAATGTATCGCCAGGCTACCGCCGATCAGCAAATGTACCGACAAGGGGCCCCGATGGAGCAAGAAATACCCAACGGCCCGCGTGAACCTCGTCAGTCTGCGGGCCGCACGTCAATTGATTACTTTGATCATTACAAAAGGCCGCCTAGCAGAGATTCTAGCGTAGACCGTTACGGGCGAAGATCTCGGCAACCCTCAGTGGAAGCTACCGCGCCGCCGAGAGATTCGCGGGGCGGCTCGGTGGCGCCACAGACGGCCGCGCCGGCATCTCGGCCCGCGTCACGCGCAGCCACTCCGGCGGCGGGCAACGGGCACCTTGCTACAGGCCGGGGCTCGATATCACACGCACCCTCTCGGGAAACGCCTTTTGAGGAGTCTCTTATGAGGAAAAGGACGCTAGGACAAGATATATCGCCTTCCCCGTACCAGCCGAAGCGGACGGAGAGCCTCTGCATGGCACAGACTCCTGCGCCGCCGCAACCAGCGCCGAGGGGCGGCGGCGGCGGCGGAGGAGGAGGGGGCGGCGGACGAAAGGTAAGCATCATACACATTGACCGAATTTAATTATCTATTCCACGTTGTCTTTGATGAAATTATCGACTTTCATTAAATTGTAAACGTTATCTAATGGTAGCTCTTGAACACTAAAGGCGACTGTAACAAAAAAAGATTTTTTAAAACAAGGTGGGTTGAAACAAACTGCAATATTAAAGATGTTTGGTAAACTGCAACTTAACTATTGAATAGTTTAGTTAAAATCACCCATTAATCACAACGCAACGCAACGCGCATATCTCACTGCGTCTGTTTAAGCAAACCTTTAGAAACGCAATTAAATTATAATTATGAAGAGCATTTCTTAACAATTAAAATCTAAGTAGATCCTAGAATTTCAATTCAATTGAAAACGTCTTCGATAGAAAGTGATAAAAAACTATGAATCCTTGTTTTAGAATTCTTAAGATATCAATCAATATGGAAACGAATAATCCGGTTATATCCTTACTAAAACAACTACTAGTCATAGTTCATAAATTTAAATACAGCGGCCATTTTTAATTTGAGCCTGGTTATTTTATACTCGTATTCACTTTGTTTTAGTTAAATATTATACTCATACATATAGCGATTTTGGTATTTTCAGTAACAAGTCTAGCATTTGTATACAGAAAGTATCTTTTGGTGAAGTGAAACTGATGATGAAGACCACTGATGGCAACCGGAACTCCTCAATGGTACCCATTTCAAGGGTGGCGATAAGAATAGTTGAGTGACTATGACGAAGCATATTTAAATGGTTTAAATATAATTATGCACAATGACTTTCCCGCGGCGTTGCTTGCGGCGTGTGAGAAATATCCTGTGGTTCTTATTCATTAAGAAGTGAGAGTTCAATGTGATTATGACCACTAAAAAGTATAAAATCAGCACGACAAGATCTGATGATGAGATGTTGAAGAAATCGAGGGAACTCCTAAAATATTATAGGAATACATATAGCGATTTTAGTATTTTCAGTGACAAGTCTAGGCATTTGCATTCAAAAAGTATCATTTGGTGGTGTGGTTGAATTGATGATGAAGACCAGTGATGGCTTCCGGAACTCCTCAAAGGAGTGGCTTTCAAGGGTTGCGATAAGGTATCTCGATTAAGATAGTTGAACGAATGACGACGACCATTCCAATGGTTTAAACATATGACTTTGACTTTTCCGCGGCGTTGCCTGTTTCTTATTAATTCAGATTTGGGAGGACAGAACGTATATTATACGTTCTGTCGTCCCACATCTGAATTAATCATAATATTATTATGATCATTAAAAGGTATAAAATATATTTTTTTAAACTAATAACCTTCTGCAAAAAGCAAGTCAGTCTAACGGACGTCGGCGTCCCACAATTGTTGTAACCAAAAGCCAAATTCTGTTGGACTGACCATTACCTACCATTTCAAAAGAAATTATTTCTTGCTTTTTGAAGTTGGATTTTTGGTTTTTAAAACATTTATTTTATTTTAACATTATGATAACCTTTATTCAATTGATCAGCGCCTCTATTGTACTCGGTAAATGAATACCCTTTTTGCCATGTTGTCGTGCTGTCACCGTTATGATACCTCTTACTGACTTGACAGTAATGGCGGCCAAGTTCAAAGCAACACGTTAACATGTGAAAAGCAATATTGTTTTACCGAGTAGAATAGAGGCCCTGTAAAAGTTTAAATTTAAACAAAGGTTTGTTGCAATGTGATATTACGTTCAATTATAGATCGTCATACATTTTCATGTTTTGAGGGATGTGACCTTTACTTTTTAACCGACTTCAAAAAAGGAGGAGGTTATCAATTCGATATTTTTTTGTGTGTTTGTTACGCGATTACTCCGTCAATTGAGGATAGATTTTGAAAATTCATTTTTGTTTGATAGGGTGTTTTTCCGAGGTGGTCCCATTGCCACCAAATTGGTATCTAATGAGGGTATCCGTTAGAAATTAAGATAACTCCAAAAATATAATAGGAATAAATATACATGAACAGTATTATTATGATGGTCACAAAAAGGTATGAAATAAAATAAATGTTTTAAAAAACTAAAAACCGTCTAAAAAGCAAGAAATTACTTCTTTTAAAATGATAGGTAATAGGTCAGTCCCACTGAAATCGGCGTCCGCTATATTTTTAACCAAAAGCCGAACTCAGTTAGATGGTACGCTTCTTGAAGACGGTTTTTAGGTTTTTAAAATGTTAAATGGAATTAGTTTTATATGGTAACCATATCGAAATTTATAAAAATGAAAAAAAATATTAGTCAAACGGATTGTATGAGTGT